>JAKCWG010000692.1:0-45267 GCA_021464415.1 Lonicera japonica | reverse complement strand
GGGTTTACCTACCCTATTTGCTCAAAAGGTAAAAGATAGGATTATGCGTAAGCATGGTGGTACTTCTTTACCTTATAAACCAATATACTTATGGTATGCTTATAAGTGAATGCATATTAGAAGGTTTGTCTTATGCAATGATATAAAATTAAAAGCCCAATTAAAAGCACAAAAACCTAACTGGTAGAAAAGAAATTGGTGAATTCTGTGACAATTTGGCTTTGATATAAAAGTCCCGGGGAGACCTCCCACTCGCCGTCCTTCTAAAAAGGAAAGTATATTCTAAAAGAAAACATAAATCTAAGAAGAAAGAGGAATATACTTCTAAACCGAAATCTTCTTCTAAAAAATCTAGTAAACGTTCTCCTAAAAGAGCTTCTATACTAGTTCTATATTTGTAAAAAGTGTGGGAAGTAGGGCATTACGCAAATAAATGTTGGACTAAAAAGAAATTAAATGAAATTTCCGATGAAGGTTTAAGAAAACAGCTTATAAATGTTCTATTAACCCTTCTGATGATGAAGAAGGTTATACTGAAAATGAAGTAAGTGGTGCTGAAATAATTGATATTGGATCTTCTGATGAAGATTATGCTAGCTCTAAATCTTCTAAATCTGATTGTAATTGCATTCTCAAACATATTATTATAAAACTATACTAGAAGCAAATGGTTTAAGTATTAATGTACTTTCTAAAGAAGAGCAAAACATTCTTGATAGTAAGAGAATATAAAAGAATAGATAAACAAAACCCTTCTATAAAAAAGAAAAGATTATTTGAAAATGAACATTATCTTTCTACTTTTAAACAAAGTGAAAATAATCCCCTTCCTTCTGAGGAACCTTATTCTCTTAAACAGGTGTTAGATGACATGAAAGATAACAATAATATAATTGAAAGAGTCTTCTATTCCCGAATTGAAATTTGAAATAAATAATTTAAAAAAGGGAAATACAGGAAATAAAAACTCGTCTTGTAAATGTTGAAAATTATATAAATCTTTTCCTGTACAGTTTGTCTCTATCTTCTATCTAACTTCTGCAGAAGAAAAACAAAAACAAAATTATTTACAAATTATAGATAAAATAACATTTCAGAAATGGTATATTGCTATAACGATTGTCGTAGATAAAGTATTCGTTTTAAAAGATATTGTTCTTTTTGATACTGGTGCAGATATAAATTGTATAAGAGAAGGACTAGTGCCTACTCAATATTTTGAAAAAACAACTGAATCTTTAACTGCTGCTAATAAACAAAAGCTAAAAATAAACTTTAAATTATCTAATGCTTATGTTTGTAATCAAGGATTATGTATTCCTGCTACTTTTTTACTTGTTAAAGACCTCTCTCAAAGAATTATATTAGGAACTCCTTTTATAAGTCTTATTGAACCTTTTTATAAAGATGAAAGGGGCATAATTACTAAATATGAGGATAGTGAGATTATATTTGAATTTATTACACCTCCTCAAACTAAAGAGATAAATGAAATAAAAGAACATTTATTATTTAAACAAAAACAAATAAATTTTCTGCATAGAGATGTAAAAATTCTAAATATTTCTACTCATTTAAATTCTTCAATAATTAAAACCAAGATAGGAGACATTTCTAAAGTTATCTCTGATAATTTATGCAATGATCATCCTAATGCATTTTGGGATAGAAAACAACATATAGTTTCTCTTCCTTATGAAAAGGATTTCATTGAAAGCAAAATTCCTACTAAAGCCCGTCCAGCACAAATGAATGCTGAATTATTAGAGTATTGTAAAAATGAGATACAATCCTTGCTTGATAAAAAATTAATTCGTAAAAGCTATTCTCCTTGGAGTTGTACTGCTTTCTATGTTAATAAAGCATCTGAAATTGAACGTGGAGCACCTCGTTTAGTGATAAATTATAAACCCTTAAACAAGGCCCTTCAATGGATTAGGTATCCTCTACCTAATAAAAAAGACCTTTTAGCTAGGGTTCAAGCAGCTAAAATCTTTTCTAAATTTGATTTAAAATCTGGATATTGGAAAATCCAAATCTCAGAAAAAGATAAATATAAAACTGCTTTCACTGTTCCATTTGGACATTATGAATGGAATGTTATGCCTTTTGGTTTAAAAAATGCTCCTTCTGAATTCCAGAATATAATGAATGATATATTCACTCCTTATACTATTTTACTATAGTATACATAGATGATATTTTAGTCTTTTCTCAAGACATAGATCAACATTTTAAACATCTAAATATACTGATAAATGTATAAAAAGAGTTGTTTAGTGTTATCTGTTAAAAAGATGGTATTATTCCAAACTAAGATTAAATTTCTTGGCCATGATATAAGTAATGGTGAAATTATACTAACTAATCGCTCTATAATTTTGCAAATAAATTCCCAGATATTATACTTGACAAAACCCAGTTACAAAGATTTTTGGGTAGTGTTAACTATATTGCGGATTATTATAAAAATCTTGCTATAGATTGTGCAACCTTTATATGAAAGGTTACGAAAAAAAACCTCCTCCTTGGGGAGACAGACATACTAAAGCTGTTCGTCTGGTAAAATCTAAAGTTAAACAATTACCTTGTTTAGCTCTTGTTTCTCCTTATAGTTTTAAAATTGTTGAAACAGATGCTTTTGATATAGGATATGGAGGAATACTAAAACAACGTTTTAAAACCGAGTCTAAAGAAATCCTTTCTAGATTTACTTCTGGAAAATGGAATTCAACACAATTAAATTATTCTACTATAAAGAAGGAGATACTTGCTATCGTATGTTGTATCTCTAAATTTCAAGATGATTTATTAAACCAAGAATTCTTATTAAGAATTGATTGCAAAGCTGCAAAAGATGTTTTAGAAAAAAGATGTTAAAAACATAGCTTCTAAACAAATTTTTGCTAGATGGCAAGCTATACTGTCAATATTTGATTTTAAAATCGAGTTTATAAAAGGAGAGTCTAACTCTTTACCTGACTTTCTGACTCGTGAATTCTTAACAGGTTCTAAACTATGACCTCCTCAGAAGGGGGTAGAGGAAGAGGTCGTGGTCGTGGCTCTTTAAACAAACGACTATTCCTGATTTTAAACCATCCTTTAAACCAGGATTTAATCAAGGATCTTCATCTCGAAATCCTTCTGCTTCTAAACCAGTAGGCTCAAAATCTGGCACTTTTGCTAATATTCTAAAAAATCCACCTCCCCCTCCTTCTAAAAAGCCTATCCAGGATTTTGTTATATATCTTAAAGATTCAGATAAACAATTCTTTACAAACCCTATACACTTGGCAAAACAATACTTTGAATTTGACCAAGAGTTCCCTATTGTAAACCGTAAAAAAAGGGAATATTATGAGGCAATCCTCTTGGAAACCAACTCTGTAAGTATTACTCATGTCAATAAAAACCCTGGAACTCGTGGTAAGCCAGAGATCCAATTTTCTAAATGCTTCATTAATACTAAACCTCTCAGTTTAAAAGATTGGGGAGTTAATCCTAATAGTGAGAATTTTCTTCCTAAATACAAAGAGGGTTATACTTACTGGGATTATATTGATGCCTGGGCTAAAGCTTTTCTTTATCAAAATACTTATAATACTCATACCTGGTGGTTCAGATTTGATGGTCTTAAAGAGCCCAGTGTTAATTTAAAAGACCTTCCCCACTGGTTTTATAATTGGTTTATTAAATTTGGTCCGAAGAGGACTTTTTCCACGAAAAAATTCAACCTATATATAAAGAGTTTAAAGCCATTCATCCAAAACACCTGGATGATCCTGGTCCAATTAAAAATTCTATTTTAATGCGCTTTCTTGGGCATTACTCTATTCCTTGGATTTTCCAGTGGTCATATACCATTGGATCCCATAACAATCTTTCTATACTAGCCCGTGATCTGTTTTATAAATGGTGGCCAAATTATGAGTTTGATGAACTCATTCCACAAATGCATCTTGATTTAAATGCTTATAAAGAATACAATCTTTATGTTAAAGAAGAAGAGGAAGCTCGGAAGTCTGAGGCTTTCATGAATCAAGAGTTTAAAATCCCCTCTGGAGCAGAGTTGAAGAAAAAATATGTGGATGCTTCTCCAGCAGAAATAAAGGAGAAAATGTTAAAAGCATTTATAGCACATTTGGGTTTCTTAGATGGAGATTCTATGTCAATATCTTCAAAAGCCACTTCTCGTGCTCCTTCTGTAAATTTGGAGGTTGAAAATGAAGAAGAAGAAGATAAAGAAGAAAGTGAAGATTATAATGCTAATGAAGACATGGAAAATTATATGGGTATGTCCTGGGCAGATCAAGTGGAAACCGCTGTAGCCCTGCAAAAAATCATAAAGGAAAAAGCTGAAGATTCTAAAGGAAAATGGACAAAAAGCGTGGGCCCCTCAACTTAATTATTTTGTCGAAAGTTGCCGAAAGTTGAAGCAAATTATTAAAGCTCCTGTTGCTCTTTTGTAAAAGTTTGAATTATTGTAAAAGTAATATGCGGACTTGTAAACCTTTGAAATCCGCATTATGTTTAGTTTAAATAGGAGGTTTTGGGGAGAGTGTGGGGTGTGTTTTTTTTTAGGTTTTCTTCCATTTGTTCCATTTGTTCCCTTTGTAAACTTTCTTTTTATCAATAAGATTATATTTCCCCATCTCTGTTCTTCTTTTCTTTTCTTTTCTGTTATTTTATATCTTCCGTTTTACATTTGGTATCAGAGGTTGGACTAGTGGATCGACATCTAAGTCGCGCAGGATTTTCAGCCGTCTTCAGCCAAGGTAAGGCTTTCAGGCTTTCATATCCATAACTCGTTGACAGTCGAGCTAGTATATCTTTGTTATTAATTGTAAAAACATTCTTATAATGTTGACTCGTTCACAATCCTCTATTATAAGCCGTTTTAAAACTAAATCTTTAATTAAAAACAAAGAAGATATTGAATTTAAAGATATAGAAACTACTCTTTTAAATTGGAATATTCCTAAAGTAAGCCCAGATAAAATATATCAAACTGGTATGTTTAATCTATTTTCGACTATGTCAATTAAAACTATCGAACAAACTATACCCGTTGGTGATAATTTTGATGCTATACAATTAATAACTCCTGAAGAAATTGAAAGGTATAAGGATAAATATAAATATATGCATATTGGACTTGTTCAAGTCGCCCTTAAACCTTTGACCGTTGAAGGTCTGAATAATTCTTTTCTTATAGCATTACGTGACTGTCGTCATCTTAAATTTAATGACTCCTTATTAGGAATGATTCAATCCAGTTTATGTAATGGACCTGTTTATTTTGATGCTCATCCAAATCTTTCTATATCTTTATCTGATAAAAATATTTTGGATGCTTTAATTGTAAGTATCAAAATTAACTTACAATTAATTGTAAGTTTATAGTTAAAGCATCCACAATATTTTTATCAGATAAAGCTATAGAAAGATTTGGATGAGCATCAAAATAAACAGGTCCATTACATAAACTGGATTGAATCATTCCTAATAAGGAGTCATTAAATTTAAGATGACGACAGTCACGTAATGCTATAAGAAAAGAATTATTCAGACCTTCAACGGTCAAAGGTTTAAGGGCGACTTGAACAAGTCCAATATGCATATATTTATATTTATCCTTATACCTTTCAATTTCTTCAGGAGTTATTAACTGTATAGCATCAAAATTATCACCAACGGGTATAGTTTGTTCGATAGTTTTAATTGACATAGTCGAAAATAGATTAAACATACCAGTTTGATATATTTTATCTGGGCTTACTTTAGGAATATTCCAATTTAAAAGAGTAGTTTCTATATCTTTAAATTCAATATCTTCTTTGTTTTTAATTAAAGATTTAGTTTTAAAACGGCTTATAATAGAGGATTTTGAACGAGTCAACATTATAAGAATGTTTTTACAATTAATAACAAAGATATACTAGCTCGACTGTCAACGAGTTATGGATATGAAAGCCTGAAATCCTTACCTTGGCTGAAGACGGCTGAAAATCCTGCGCGACTTAGATGTCGATCCACTAGTCCAACCTCTGATACCAAATGTAAAACGGAAGATATAAAATAACAGAAATGAAAAGAAAAGAAGAACAGAGATGGGAAATATAATCTTATTGATAAAAAGAAAGTTTACAAAGGGAACAAATGGAAGAAAACCTAAAAAAAAAAAAACACCCAAATGTAAAACGGAAGATATAAAATAACAGAAATGAAAAGAAAAGAAGAACAGAGATGGGGAAATATAATCTTATTGATAAAAAGAAAATTTACAAAGGGAACAGATGGAAGAAAACCTAAAAAAAAAAAACACACCCAACACTCTCCCCAAAACCTCTTATTTAAACTAAACATAATGCGGATTTCAAAGGTTTACAAGTCCGCATATTACTTTTACAATAATTCAAACTTTTACAAAAGAACAACAGGAGCTTTAATAATTTGCTTCAACTTTCGACAAAATAATTAAGTTGAGGGGCCCACGCTTTTTGTCCCTTTTCCTTTAGAATCTTCAGCTTTTTCCTTTTTGATTTTTTGCAGGGCTGTAGCGGTTTCCACTTGATCTGTCCAGGACATACCCATATAATTTTCCATGTCTTCATTAGCATTATAATCTTCACTTTCTTCTTTATCTTCTTCTTCTTCATTTTCAACCTCCAAATTTACAGAAGGAGCACGAGAAGTGGCTTTTGAAGATATTGACATAGAATCTCCATCTAAGAAACCCAAATGTGCTATAAATGCTTTTAACATTTTCTCCTTTATTTCTACTGGAGAAGCATCCACATATTTTTTCTTCAACTCTGCTGCAGAGGGGATTTTAAACTCTTGATTCATGAAAGCCTCAGACTTCCGAGCTTCCTCTTCTTCTTTAACATAAAGATTGTATTCTTTATAAGCATTTAAATCAAGATGCATTTGTGGAATGAGTTCATCAAACTCATAATTTGGCCACCATTTATAAAACAGATCACGGGCTAGTATAGAAAGATTGTTATGGGATCCAATGGTATATGACCACTGGAAAATCCAAGGAATAGAGTAATGCCCAAGAAAGCGCATTAAAATAGCATTTTTAATTGGACCAGGATCATCCAGGTGTTTTGGATGAATGGCTTTAAACTCTTTATATATAGGTTGAATTTTTTCGTGGAAAAAGTCCTCTTCGGACCAAATTTAATAAACCAATTATAAAACCAGTGGGGAAGGTCTTTTAAATTAACACTGGGCTCTTTAAGACCATCAAATCTGAACCACCAGGTATGAGTATTATAAGTATTTTGATAAAGAAAAGCTTTAGCCCAGGCATCAATATAATCCCAGTAAGTATAACCCTCTTTGTATTTAGGAAGAAAATTCTCACTATTAGGATTAACTCCCCAATCTTTTAAATTGAGAGGTTTAGTATTAATGAAGCATTTAGAAAATTGGATCTCTGGCTTACCACGAGTTCCAGGGTTTTTATTGACATGAGTAATACTTACAGAGTTGGTTTCCAAGAGGATTGCCTCATAATATTCCCTTTTTTTACGGTTTACAATAGGGAACTCTTGGTCAAATTCAAAGTATTGTTTTGCCAAGTGTATAGGGTTTGTAAAGAATTGTTTATCTGAATCTTTAAGATATATAACAAAATCCTGGATAGGCTTTTTAGAAGGAGGGGGAGGTGGATTTTTTAGAATATTAGCAAAAGTGCCAGATTTTGAGCCTACTGGTTTAGAAGCAGAAGGATTTCGAGATGAAGATCCTTGATTAAATCCTGGTTTAAAGGATGGTTTAAAATCAGGAATAGTCGTTTGTTTAAAAGAGCCACGACCACGACCTCTTCCTCTACCCCCTTCTGAGGAGGTCATAGTTTAAAACCTGTTAAGAATTCACGAGTCAGAAAGTCAGGTAAAGAGTTAGACTCTCCTTTTATAAACTCGATTTTAAAATCAAATATTGACAGTATAGCTTGCCATCTAGCAAAAATTTGTTTAGAAGCTATGTTTTTAACATCTTTTTTCTAAAACATCTTTTGCAGCTTTGCAATCAATTCTTAATAAGAATTCTTGGTTTAATAAATCATCTTGAAATTTAGAGATACAACATACGATAGCAAGTATCTCCTTCTTTATAGTAGAATAATTTAATTGTGTTGAATTCCATTTTCCAGAAGTAAATCTAGAAAGGATTTCTTTAGACTCGGTTTTAAAACGTTGTTTTAGTATTCCTCCATATCCTATATCAAAAGCATCTGTTTCAACAATTTTAAAACTATAAGGAGAAACAAGAGCTAAACAAGGTAATTGTTTAACTTTAGATTTTACCAGACGAACAGCTTTAGTATGTCTGTCTCCCCAAGGAGGAGGGTTTTTTCGTAACCTTTCATATAAAGGTGCACAATCTATAGCAAGATTTTTATAATAATCCGCAATATAGTTAACACTACCCAAAAATCTTTGTAACTGGGTTTTGTCAAGTATAATATCTGGGAATTTATTTGCAAAATCTATAGAGCGATTAGTTGGTATAATTTCACCATTACTTATATCATGGCCAAGAAATTTAATCTTAGTTTGGAATAATACCATCTTTTTAACAGATAACACTAAACCAGCTCTTTTTATAACATTTATCAGTATATTTAGATGTTTAAAATGTTGATCTATGTCTTGAGAAAAGACTAGAATATCATCTATGTATACTATAGTAAACATAGTATAAGGAGTGAATATATCATTCATTATATTCTGGAATTCAGAAGGATCATTTTTTAAACCAAAAGGCATAACATTCCATTCATAATGTCCAAATGGAACAGTGGAAGCAGTTTTATATTTATCTTTTTCTGAGATTTGGATTTGCCAATATCCAGATTTTAAATCAAATTTAGAAAAGATTTTAGCTGCTTGAACCCTAGCTAAAAGGTCTTTTTTATTAGGTAGAGGATACCTAATCCATTGAAGGGCCTTGTTTAAGGGTTTATAATTTATCACTAAACGAGGTGCTCCACGTTCAATTTCAGATGCTTTATTAACATAGAAAGCAGTACAACTCCAAGGAGAATAGCTTTTACGAATTAATTTTTTATCAAGCAAGGATTGTATCTCATTTTTACAATACTCTAATAATTCAGCATTCATTTGTGCTGGACGGGCTTTAGTAGGAATTTTGCTTTCAATGAAATCCTTTTCATAAGGAAGAGAAACTATATGTTGTTTTCTATCCCAAAATGCATTAGGATGATCATTGCATAAATTATCAGAGATAACTTTAGAAATGTCTCCTATCTTGGTTTTAATTATTGAAGAATTTAAATGAGTAGAAATATTTAGAATTTTTACATCTCTATGCAGAAAATTTATTTGTTTTTGTTTAAATAATAAATGTTCTTTTATTTCATTTATCTCTTTAGTTTGAGGAGGTGTAATAAATTCAAATATAATCTCACTATCCTCATATATAGTAATTATGCCCCTTTCATCTTTATAAAAAGGTTCAATAAGACTTATAAAAGGAGTTCCCAATATAATTCTTTGAGAGAGGTCTTTAACAAGTAAAAAAGTAGCAGGAATACATAATCCTTGATTACAAACATAAGCATTAGATAATTTAAAGTTTATTTTTAGCTTTTGTTTATTAGCAGCAGTTAAAGATTCAGTTGTTTTTTCAAAATAGTGAGTAGGCACTAGTCCTTCTCTTATACAATTTATATCTGCACCAGTATCAAAAAGAGCAATATCTTTTAAAACGAATACTTTATCTACGACAATCGTTATAGCAATATACCATTTCTGAAATGTTATTTTATCTATAATTTGTAAATAATTTTGTTTTTGTTTTTCTTCTGCAGAAGTTATAGAAGACGAACTTAATGCAGGAAAAGATTTATTATAATTTTCAACATTTACAAGACGAGTTTTTATTTCCTGTATTTCCTTTTTTAAATTATTTATTTCAAATTTCAAATCGGGAATAGAAGACTCTCTTTCAATTATATTATTGTTATCTTTCATGTCATCTAACACATGTTTAAAAGAATAAGGTTCCTCGGAAGGAAGGGGATTATTTTCACTTTGTTTAAAAGTAGAAAGATAATGTTCAATCATTTTTCTTTTTATAGAAGGGTCTTGTATACTCTCTATACTATCAAGAATGTTTTGCTCTTCTTTAGAAAGTACATTAATACTTAAACCATTTGCTTCTAGTATAGTTTTATAATAATATGTTTGAGAATTGCAATTACAATCAGATTTAGAAGATTTAGAGCTAGCATAATCTTCATCAGAAGATCCAATATCATTTATTTCAGCACCACTTACTTCATTTTCAGTATAACCTTCTTCATCATCAGAAGGGTTTAATAGAACATTTATAAGCTGTTTTCTTAAACCTTCATCGGAAATTTCATTTAATTTCTTTTTAGTCCAACATTTATTTGCGTAATGCCCTACTTTTCCACACTTTTTACAAATAATAGAACTAGTATTAGAAGCTCTTTTAGGAGGACGTTTACTAGATTTTTTATAAGAAGATTTCGGTTTAGAAGTAGATTCCTCTTTCTTCTTAGATTTATGTTTTCTTTTAGAATATACTTTCTTTTTAGAAGGACGGCGAGTGGGAGGTCTCCCCGGGACTTTTATATCAAAGCCAAATTGGTCACAGAATTCACCAATTTCTTTTCTACCAGTTAGGTTTTGTGCTTTTAATTGGGCTTTTAATTTTATATCATTGCATAAAGACAAACCTTCTAATATGCATTCACTTATAAGCATACCATAAGTATATTGGTTATAAGGTAAAGAAGTACCACCATGCTTACGCATAATCCTATCTTTTACCTTTTAAGCAAATAGGGTAGGTAACCCAGCTATAAACTTCTCTTTCCAGAAATCAGCATTTGCATCAGTTCTAAGCATAACTTTAGACAGGAATGTATCTTTATACCATCTAAAATGGGTTAAGGTTGGGCATTTTAGATTTATAGGTAAGTCTTTACTTTTATCCAATGTTCCGGATGTGTTCCTATAAAAGCAACTATAATAACATTTAATAAGGAATAAACTGCATTTTGTTGAGTAGTAGGTTCCTGTTTAACCTCACTAGTCCCATCAGGTTTATTAGTAGAAACAAGCATTTGGACAATTTTAACAGAATTTAAAATCTCATTCCTTTGAGTAACATTTAAAACATTGTCCCACCAACCATGCAGTTGGCCAGAAAAACCCGCGATTATAAATTCAGCAATCTGTTTATCAGTATTACCAGCGGCTTTGCAAACAGTAGAATACATAGTCATCCTATGTAATTGAGTTAAAATTGTATGTTCAGACAAACCATCAATGGTCCACTCATATATTGTTTTGGCACTAAAATTTGACATATTTATGTGTGCCTCTTCCTCAAACAATATATCTTGAGGAGTTAGCCTGGGATAATAATATTTACCAGGAGGCATGATAATATCTTTGGCTGATTTAGAGGGATAATTTATTTCTTGAATTCCTATAAACTCATTTTGAATTTTATAAACATCTGAAAATTCAATTTCAGTATCAGATATACCATCACTTTTGGATAGAGGTAAAACCTGTTTTCCTATATTCATAGAATTAAGTTTATCTTTTAAAGCGTTTATAATTTCTTGTCTTAAAGTAGATTTTCCCAAGGAAAATCCTTTAGACAATTCTATAGAAGGTTTTAAAAGAGAGGATGAAACTTCTGTTTCTTTACAAATAGCTTCTTTCTTTTCTGCTTTCAATTTAGCAGCATTCCACTCATCCATATTATGTTCAATTCTTATAAGTTGATGTCCTATTGTCTGAAGAAACATACTTATATAATTACTTTGATTTATCATACGTTCTATAGTATTAATGGTTGAGGCAGCAGGCTGAGCAAAAGCAGTAGCCTCAATACAATTTTCACCTAATTTAAAAGTTTGATGAACTGGAGGAGGATGGATAGCTCTCACCACCCCAGAATCGACTTTCCAATCTTTATAAAAAGTTTCTAAAACATTTATAGCAGGGAAATCGATTTCAGTTTTTATAATATGTTCATAGAACCAAAGGGCAAAAGGAACAACTTATTCTTTTTTATTTATATAATCATAAAAGAGATCTTTAAATTTATATTGCTGATCATCATTATAATAATCAAAAAACCACTTTCGAAAACCACTATATTTTTCCAGAAAGAATTCTTTATTGATTTCATTTCTATCATATGTAAAAGGTTCAAAAATTGTAACCACATTTATAGATTTAGTATTAAGACCTAAATCTGCTAAATTTACACCAAGTTCAGACATAGTATCTGGTTCATTTTTAGGACGTTCTTCTCCTGAACTAGTGACAGGGTGATAAACACCGTGCGGTATATTTTGTTTAGAGTTTATAATTCCTTCAAAAACTAAGTTATTAGCATTAGTAGCTGAATTTACAACAGATGGCGCTGGAGTATAAAATTCTCTTTGTTGAGAAGATTCACCTATAGAATTAGCTATAGAGTTTGCTAAAGTATTTCTGGGAGTATAAAATTTTTCTGAAGAAGTTTTAAAAGAATGTCTAGAACTAGTAGATAGTCTAGTGGTTTTATTATTATCAAATTTTATAATGACATCACCTTCTGCAAATTAAACTATTTCTTCAACTTTCCTACTTTCGACAGGCTCAGGAGGAGCAGCTGCTTCAAGTAACCATGTTGAAGGAGGAGTAACATCTTTCCACATAATAGTTATTGGTATAGCAACATCAGATTTTAACAAATTTGTTTTAAGCAAAATTGTTTTATCTTTAGAATCATATAAATGAGCACGAGGACTCAATGTGTTCATAACTCTGTAATAAATTCTATATGTAAGATTTACTGGCTTAGAACCAGGTTTCATATTATAACCATGTAATTGTAAGTTTATAGTTAAAGCATCCAAAATATTTTTATCAGATAAAGCTATAGAAAGATTTGGATGATCATCAAAATAAACAGGTCCATTACATAAACTAGATTGAATCATTCCTAATAAGGAGTCATTAAATTTAAGATGACGACAGTCACGTAATGCTATAAGAAAAGAATTATTCAGACCTTCAACGGTCAAAGGTTTAAGGGCGACTTGAACAAGTCCAATATGCATATATTTATATTTATCCTTATACCTTTCAATTTCTTCAGGAGTTATTAACTGTATAGCATCAAAATTATCACCAACGGGTATAGTTTGTTCGATAGTTTTAATTGACATAGTCGAAAATAGATTAAACATACCAGTTTGATATATTTTATCTGGGCTTACTTTAGGAATATTCCAATTTAAAATAGTAGTTTCTATATCTTTAAATTCAATATCTTCTTTGTTTTTAATTAAAGATTTAGTTTTAAAACGGCTTATAATAGAGGATTGTGAACGAGTCAACATTATAAGAATGTTTTTACAATTAATAACAAAGATATACTAGCTCGACTGTCAACGAGTTACGGATATGAAAGCCTGAAAGCCTTACCTTGGCTGAAAACGGCTGAAAATCCTGCGCGACTTAGATGTCGATCCACTAGTCCAACCTCTGATACCAAATGTATCTTGATTTAAATGCTTATAAAGAATACAATCTTTACTTTATATATATATATGTGTGTGTGTGTGTGTGTGTGTTGTCTTGTATATATATTCATAGTGTTATGTATTTTCTATTATCTTATAGACTCCAAAAGGTGTTTGATCAATTGCCCTAACCAACTTAAGTGTATCTATTTGTATTTGATTTTGCTATTAGGTATGGTTCTGCATTGGTTGTATTTTTGTTTTGATAATATATATATACAGTATTCATGAGCATATAACAAATGCATATAAGGTGTTTGATTAATTGCTCCAACCAACTTATATAAGTGTATCTGTTTGTGTTTGATTTTACTGTTCGGTTTAGTTGTGCGTTGGTATAATCACATATAATGTTAAGATTTATTTTTTGATCAGAAACAGGCTACTATGTTAATAAAAGCATATAGGAGATTAGTCCATAAGTGGAAAACATAAAGAGCAATATGTGATACTTTTACTTCTGTTGGTGGTCTTACAAATTTGCCACCCTTCTGTGAAAATCTTTTACTTCTACTGTTATATAGAATGGAAGCCCCCCCCCCCCCCCCAACCACCCTCAATTAGAAGCATTGATGACTTAGCTTGGACTAGCAACAGAGCTTTCCTTTTTCTTTGAATGAATTAATATGATAATTAAGTAGAAACCCAACCCAAACTAGTTATATAATTATGATC
This sequence comes from Lonicera japonica, assembly GCA_021464415.1. NCBI lineage: Eukaryota > Viridiplantae > Streptophyta > Magnoliopsida > Dipsacales > Caprifoliaceae > Lonicera > Lonicera japonica. The sequence goes on along the minus strand of JAKCWG010000692.1, from coordinate 30,995 downwards.
CCCTTAAGTGAACCTCCTTTGCTTGAGCTTTGTACTAATTGTGAAATGAGATTTGTGAGGTGGTGTCAACGTTTTGACTATGAGTTAATGGATTAGCCAAGTTGATTGGTGAACTTTGATTAACGTAGGACATCATTCAAATTAAATTATGCCAATTAGCATAAGAATCTGCGTTAAAAAAAAGTATCATCATTTGGTGATACTGACTATCAAATATCAAGATTACAATTAATTTGTCTTCACTTTCGCTGGCAGGGCGCACAAGTTGTTGGAATGGGTGTGGAGACTCAGAAGGTGCCTGCTAATGTAGACATGTCCAAGAAAGCAAATGACATTTTAGGGTGGGTATAATAGTAACTTTTCGCTACAATGTCTTCGGCACGATTGTAACTTTGGAAGAGAAAAATAAATTAATCGATCTCCATATGGACATTAGCTTAAGAGTAATATAATGTTTTTCTTGCATGAAGGTTTGATTTTTTGGATGTTTGCATTAATGGGCCAAAAGAGAAGCTAGACTCCACTGTCCTAAGCCAGGTACAATGCATATACTATTTTTTTTTTTACTTTATTCTTTGTTGTTTTGGTACTGATCCCTTATTGTTTATGTAACAAGGAGCTATCAGTAGTTTTATATATCTGATAACAACTTATAAGTTTTTAAAGCAGGGACTAACAGTCCCTTGTTAGTTAGACTAGTCGGCATGTGCATACATATGTAAATGCATTGGGTTACAAAAAAAAATACATATATAAATGCATATATATTTTTCAGGAATCTTTATATCATACATGTATTTTCTTTACATTTTTATCTTTATTTTTCTTGCATGCCATTTTAAATCAAGGGGTTTAAATGCATCTAACTTCAATACCTAATCAATCTACCAAATTAAGCTTGATTTTGAAATACCCATATATGTACTGTCATTTTTTTTATTTTGTTTTTTGCCAACTTCTTCTATGCAATGTGAGTTTTCATCCTATACTTAAAGAGATAATTCGATGGTTAACATATTTTGTTGTTTAAAGAGATAATTCGATGGTTGTCTGTTACCAAAAAACAAGTCCTTATTCAAGTTGACCTAAAGATAAGGCTATCCAACTTATGCAAGGTTTTGTTACGACTCATAAATGTATAAATTAAATTAACAATAATTATATAAAAGTAAAGAAACTATCAGAATTTCAATTGAAAATTTAAATTAAATAGTTTCTCTAAAATTTATTAACTTGTACATGCTCCAATATTTACTTCAATTTTAATATACTAAGGGCACAATCTACTTCCCGAAAAAGATCCTCAATATCTTTTATAATCCTTTCAAATGCACTCCAACTATATATTTTAGAGCTCTAAAAATTTTAACCAATGCAAAAGGCTACATGTATTTAGGAATTACAATCCATAGCATTTAGTTGTGCTTTTGACATATAAATGACACAACTCAATTGCCAGGGACCCTGTTGTACAAATTCCACTTCGGCCCCTAAACTCCCAGTTCAGTCTTGTACGTAGGATTACGTTTAATTGGTTGATTTCCACAGCTAGTTGACAATTCTAATTCACTGATTCACACAAGACCTTGTCAGGCCACCATCTTAATAGTTCTGTCTCCCACGAAAAAAAAAAGTTGTTCCATCTAACCTACCTAGCCTTTTCTTTTAGGGAGAACGTCATATATGTAAGCTACCCTAGCTGAATTACGTGAGATTTTGTTTGATTGTTGGTCAGTCACCAGATTTATCACACAAAAAGTAACAAGGATGATATGAGTATCATAAAAAGAAGTAGCATCTAAATTTTTAACAAAAACAAACATTTTTAAATCACGTCTTAAAGAATCTCAATACAAGTTACTTAACAAATTAAATTGTATTAATTAAAAGTAAAGAAAGCGCAAAGTTCATAACTCAAAGGAGGGGTTAAAAGAACTGAGATGAAGTGAGCAGATCTCACACACTTTAGAAGTGTAGAGTAAGTATTAAGCTTCCTTTTAAATATTAGCCTTACTAAATATTGGACATTAATTAAATTCCATCACAAGTATTAAGCTTCTTCTAAATTGAATTTAGAAGAAAAGCAAACAAAGAAGCACGTGATAACTTCCCAATAGGTTCTTGCACTCATACTTTTTTATCTATCCTATCCTTTGGTATAACAAGTGAAGCACGTCTATTTCCTGAATTTAGCCTTTCACCACCACTATGGAGTCTAACCATTGCCGGTCCTTAATTCCATAATTGCTGCATATTATTGAATGCCTAAGTGAGTGTGTGAGAGAAAGTAACCCATGCATATGAATTCAGGCACATATATTTATTTATCAAAAGAGGTTTTTTTTATGTAACCAAATATTGAATAAGAAGTTGTTACTTTACAATAATAATTATGTTTCTTCTATTTGAATATGGGTTTTTAGGAAATAAGCATGGGCTTAGACACTAGCAATGAGGAACACGTGCGATTTAAGAATCGAAGATGTTGAAAATTATTTGGCACCACCATCAGAGGCAATCGAACAACAATTTAATAGTGTGGTTTTAACAGCACATTTCGTAACAGATAAGGTGAATATATTTTAGGCTTAAAGTTTCTTGTTATGTTAATGTTAATTATTTGTAAATTACAATTACCTTTTTTCTTCTCTTTTATATGCAGATATTTGATTCGCTGGAGGAACTTATTCTTTGGGCTCAAAATGTTGCCATTGGATTGAACACAATTGTCATCATTGTAAAATCTGATGCAGGACATAGCTCACAGAAGCCTAGAGTTTTACTAGGTTGTGAGAGGGGTGGTGTCTTTCGTAGTCACCAAAGAAAAAATATTTTATGTGGAGATAACATAGTTAAGGAAGACGTAAGGAAACGCAAACGGTCGTCAGGTTCAAAAAAGTGCAATTGTCCTTTCAAGTTGAGAGGAACAATGTATGAAGATGAAAAGTGGAAGGTTATGGTGATTAATGGTTTACATAACCACCCACTTAGTGTAACTACTATTGGTCACTCCTATGCTGGTAGACTAAAAGGCGAAGAACAACAAATTGTTGAAAAATTAACAAAAAAGGTATAAAACCGAAAGATGTTCTTACAACCTTAAAGCTACGAAATAAAGAGAACAAGTCCACTATTTCCACAGTTTACAATACGCAAAAAAAAAATTAGAAGTGTCGAAACAGAAGGGAGGTCAGCAATGCAACAAGTTATGAAGTTATTGTATGAAAATAATTATTTTGAATGGCATCATCGGGATCCTAGGATTGATGAGGTGCATAATCTCTTTTGGGCAAATCCAGATTCTATAAAGCTTGCAAAGTGTTTCCCCTCAGTCATGTTACTAGATTGTACATACAAAACCAATCGGTTTAAGCGACCACTACTTCAGATTGCTGGTGTTGCGTTTACGAACAAAACATTTTGTGTCGGGTTTGCATTTTTGACAGATGAGCTAGAAGAGAACTACACCTGGGCCCTTTATAGGTTAAAGGATGTTTTTGATTCGTCTCAACTACCAACTGTTTTTGTGACAGATAGGGAGCTTGCACTAATAGGTGCTATTCGTAAAGTCTTCCCTAATGTATTTCACTTGTTATGCACTTGGCACATAGCGAAGAATGTTACAGCGCATTGTAAAAAGTCATTTCAGACTAATGATGAATGGGTTACATTTGAGCGTGAATGGATAGAAATAATTTATTCATCTTCCGAAGAAGAGTATGCCAATCGATGGACCGCCTTTGAAGAAAAATGGAAAACGACACAATATTCCCATTGTGTTAGTTATATTAATAAAACATGGTTGCCATGGAAGGAGCAATTTGTTTGTGCTTGGACCAATAAAGTAAGACATTTTGGAAGCACAACGACAGCTCGAGTTGAGGGTGCACATTCAAGACTGAAGAAGTACCAAGAATCATCTAAAGAAAACTTCACATCCTTGTGGCATATCCTCAACCGCATGATCATTGGGAAGATTACAGCCGTCACTGAGTCATTTGAACACAATTTGATTTGTGTAATGTGTGCTTACCATTTGCCAGCTTTGAGAGAGTTGAGAGGTTACATTTCTCATCATGCATTAAACTTGATATTGAGAGAAATTAAAAGGAGTTATAAGGTTGGCATTGACAAAAACACTTGTCGATGTATCCTATGTGTAACTCATGGTCTTCCATGTGCACATGAGATCGCTAATTTTGGTCGCCAGAATAGGGCTATCCCTTTATTATCATGCGACTCTCATTAGTCAAAACTTTCAATCGTGCGAACACCAGAAAATCGTAATGAACTCGATGGCTCCTTGGAAATTAAAAGGTTGATAAAGAGATTCCAAGAATTTAATGATGAACAATGTAGGATTTTAATAAAGAAAATAAGATAGCTTGCTAATCCAGAAATGATGAGCCTGAGGATAGCACCAGAGCTGGATCATGGAGTGAAGACTATGCAGATCCGATCCGGGTTCCAAGTGGTCCAATCACCCGAGCTAGAGCCAAGAAGATCAAGAAAGCACTCATGATCGTGGTTCAAGAGTTGATGAGTAAAGCTGGAGCTTGGAGAAGTATTCATGGAAATGGAGAATAATGCTTAGCCAAGAAGACGTAAAATAATTAGGGCGTTTTTATTATTGTTTTTATTTATTTGCAGCCCAAGGATTATGTTTAATTAGTATTTAGAGTGATGAGCCTGCTAAGAGTGTTTTTGGGCTTATTTAGAGTGTTCCATTATTTTTGTTGCCTTCAAATTGGGCTTGTTTTATTATTCACGTTTTTAGGGTTTGTTTAGGGTTTTATTAGGGTTTTCTTCTTCTCCTCCTATTTAAAGGAGGCAACTCTCTTGTATGAGGCAGCTTGGTTTCATTAATACAAATTTGAGTGTGATTTCACCTCTTGTGTTCTAAGAACACTTCGAACAGCCGGAATATTATTCTTGTTGTTCTTCGACTTATCAATCAATTAACCCATCAATTGATTGTTTGTCTTCGACTATACCAAGGTTCATTCTCATTTTAGGGATTGGGTCGAGGTTCCACCTCCATCATCTTCGTGTGATTCCAAGGTTCTTACGTATTTAACGTCAAGGGTCGCGGATTCGTCATATTGGATAGAAATACGGTCGCGATTCACATCATTGGTATCAGAGAGATTCTTTCTATCCAGGTTTTATTTAATCTGTTCTTGTTATTACGAATATGTTCTTGTTGTTTTAGATCTTGCTCTTTCAAATCTGTTCTTGTTATTACGGATCTGTTCTTGCTATTTCGGATCTTGCTCTTACAAATCTGTTCTTGTTATTACGAATCTGTTCTTGCTATTTTAGATCTTGCTCTTTCAAATCTGTTCTTGTTATTACGAATCTGTTCTTGCTATTTCGGATCTTGCTCTTACAAATCTGTTCTTGGTATTGCGAATCTGTTCTTCTTGCTAAGTAACTTTCGAATCTGGTTATAGATCTACTTATCATGGATCTGCTTATTTTGTTTCATCTATGTTGTTCAAAGTCGAAATCTTCAATTTCGTTGCTAAACCATATTCGCAAATCTGTCCATTCATAATCTGTCCAGATTAAAGTAGTGTTCGATTTGTTGTTTGCGAAAATCTCTAGTTGCGATTCTCTTGATTCCTAGTTAACTTGATATTGCGGTGGCTTTTGATAGTTATTGCTGCTGGTATTACAAACATCATAAAACCCTAGACTTGACTTTATTTCTAGGTTTTGATAGTTGTGGCGGCTGGTATTGATATAAAACCCTAGACTTGACTTTATTTCTAGGCTTTGATAGTTGTGGCGGCTGGACTTTATTTCTAGGCTTTGATAGTTGTGGCGGCTGGTATTGATATAAAACCCTAGACTTGACTTTATTTCTAGGTCAGTAAAAAAAAAGAGTACAAAAAATTCTGAAATTTGACTTTATTTCTTTTAGCATTCAGATTCTATAGGTTCCAAGGGTTCCAAAAATCACTTTTTCACGAGACGAAATTTTCGCTCAATTTTTTTCAAAATTTGTCTTCGTATTTTGTCCATATTTCATTGGGATTCCTGTTTCTTGAGTTCTTGGTGAAAACGTGCTTGTCCTAACATACAATTGATCTATTTGGGTTGTGATTGGTCTGTTTGGGCAGCCAAGAAAAGGGTTCTTGCTTTTCGATTCGTTTGAAGTTCCAAAAGGTGAAAATTGAGAGGAATATCAATACATTGAGAACTTAACACGAGCGGTAAAATCAGAGTGATATTATTTTTGAGCGAAACACGTAAGGGAGTGCAGAGAGAAAAATTTATTTCTTTATATTGTGCTAACCTCTGTTTTGCAGCAATATGTCGAGTTTCGATCCTAGGTTATTCCAAGAAGCCATGACGAGCACCTTACAAAAAATGATGAGAGAGGAGTTGGGTGTCTTTAAAGAGCAGGTGGAAGAGATGAGTGAGGAATTGAAGAGAATGCGGGTGAAGGTAGACAGAGTTGAGAGCACTCAAATTGAGCAATCCGGCATATCACATAATGCTCAAAGAAGTGGGAGACCGCAGCCTAGGGAACGGAGGGCTGATTTTGATAACTATTACCGAGATAGCTTTGACGATGGGGATAGCGATGTCGATTCGGCAATCGCTAACCGGCGGAATGGTAGACGGTTTGGTAGGGGATCTAATCAGGAGGATGACAACATGAATGGAATCAAAATGAGGATTCCATCCTTCCAAGGAAAAAATGACCCCGAGGCCTATCTTGAGTGGGTCAAGAAAGTTGAATTAGTATTTGCCTGCCATAATTACTCCGAGTCCAAGAAGGTGAAATTGGCGGCTATTGAATTTTCAGATTATGCACTTGTTTGGTGGGATCGCTTGATGATAGAGAGAAGGCGTAGCGATGAAGGGCCCGTGGAGACTTGGGATGAGATGAAGAGGTTGATGAAGAAGCGGTTTGTACCCGATCACTATTATCGGGAATTGTACCAAAAATTGCAGGGGCTTACGCAGGAAAATCGTAGTGTTGACGAATACTATAAGGAGATGGAAGTGGCCATGATTCGGGCCAAGGTTGATGAAAATAGAGAAGCTACCATGGCGTGGTTCTTGAGTGGGTTAAACCGGGAAATTGCCAACGCGGTTGAATTGCAGTCATATGTTGAGATTGAAGATATGGTGCACACGGCAATTAAAATAGAGAGGCAGCTCAAGAGGAGGGGTAGTTTCAAGCCAAGCCAAAGTTCTTACTCTACTCCATGGAAACAAAGTCCATGGAAGAAGGATGACAAAGCAACCACTCCAAAACCGAAAGTAGAATCAAAATCGGAAGCTCCTGGTGGAAGCCAAGCTAAGGCAGCCCCCGCTAATACTCCTACAACTAGAAACCGGGACATTATTTGTTGGAAGTGTCAAGGAAGGGGCCATGTTTCCACTCAATGCCCGAATAAGAGAGTAATGATGCTTCTGGATAATGGGGAATATGAAACGGATGAAGAAGGCGCTGAAGCTATGCCACCTTTGGAGGATGTTGAAGAAGAGGAGAGCGTCATCCAGGGTGAGTTATTAGTTGCAAGAAGAGCGCTTAACACGCAAGCAAAGGAGGATGAGGAGCAGCGCGAGAATATTTTCCACATTAGGTGCCTAGTGCTAGGCAAGGTGTGTAGTTTGGTGATAGACAGAGGTAGTTGCACTAATGTGGCTAGCACGACGATGGTAGAGAAGCTAGCATTGCACACGACTAAGCACCCAAGGCCTTACAAACTGCAGTGGCTGAATGATAGCGGTGAAGTGAGGGTGAACAAGCAAGTTTTGGTGTCCTTTAACATTGGTAGGTACGAGGACCAAGTGCTTTGTGACGTGGTTCCCATGCAAGCCGGTCATATGTTATTGGGGAGACCATGGCAATATGATAGGAGAGTTAAACATGATGGCTTCACCAATAAATATTCATTTGAGATGAACAAGAGAACAATCATTCTTGCACCTTTACCGCCACAGCAAGCCTATGCCGATCAGTTGAAGTTGCAAAGTGAGGAGGAGTAACGGAGAGCTGAAAAGAAAAAAAGAGAGAGTGGTGAGGAAAAGAAAGAGAGTGAGGGAAAAAGAAAAGAACTTGAGAAAAAAGATAGTATAGTGGAAAAACCAGTAACTATTGAGAGCAAGTTTGAGAGGAGGCAAAAGAATTTCTATGCGAGAGCTAGTGAAGTGAAAAGAGCGATGCTTTGTAATCAGCTTCTTGTATTTGTATACAAAGAAGCGCTTTTGAATACTAACGAGCTAAATTCTGCTTTGCCTAGTGTTATTGTCTCTTTGTTGCAGGATTTTGGTGACGTCTTTCCGGAGGATATGCCAAGCGGTTTACCACCCATCCGAGGAATAGAACACCAAATTGATTTTATACCCGGGGCCTCCATTCCAAATCGGCCAGCCTATAGGAGTAATCCGGAGGAAACGAAGGAACTTCAAAGGCAAGTTACGGAGCTGTTGGAGAAAGGGTATGTGAGAGAAAGTATGAGCCCATGTGCGGTGCCAGTTTTGCTAGTGCCAAAAAAGGATGGAACATGGAGAATGTGCATGGACTGCCGAGCCATAAATAATATCACGGTAAAATATCGTCATCTCATTCCACGTTTAAATGATATGCTTGATGAGTTGCATGGGTCTAGTATATTCTCTAAAATTGATTTGAAAAGTGGATATCATTAAATTAGGATGAAAGAAGGAGATGAATGGAAAACAGCCTTTAAAACAAAATATGGATTATATGAATGGTTAGTTATGCCTTTTGGTTTGACTAATGCACCTAGCACTTTCATGAGATTAATGAACCATGTTTTGAGACCTTTTATAAGCACGCTTGTTGTAGTCTATTTTAATGATATTCTTATCTATAGCAAGAGTCTAGATGACCACGTAATTCAATTAAAATCTATTTTGGATGTCTTGCGAAAGGAGAAGTTATATGCTAACCTGAAAAAGTGGACCTTTTGCACTGATAAGCTTGTATTTCTTGGTTTTGTTGTGAGTGCACAAGGGATTCAGGTTGATAAAGAAAAGGTGAAGGCTATTCAAGAATGGCAAAGTCCTACAAGTGTTGGGCAAGTGCGGAGTTTCCATGGACTTGCTAGTTTCTATCGGCGATTCATGAAGGACTTTAGTACTATTACAGCGCCATTGACTGAAGTAATCAAAAAGAATGTGGGATTCAAATGGGGAGAGGAGCAAGAGAAGGCATTCGAATTACTAAAAAGCAAGCTAAGTAATGCCCCTTTGTTATCTTTGCCTAACTTTACAAAGACTTTTGAAATTGAATGCGATGCTTCAGGAAATGAAATTGGTGCTGTTCTTATGCAGGAAGGAAGGCCAATAGCATACTTTAGTGAGAAGCTAGGTGGGGCGACCTTAAATTACACTACGTACGACAAGGAGCTTTATGCGTTGGTGAGAGCGTTGGATACCTGGCAGCACTATCTTTGGCCAAAGGAGTTCGTGATTCACACGGATCATGAATCATTGAAGCACTTGAAGGGGCAGCAAAAGCTAAACAAGGGCCATGCCAAGTGGGTGGAGTTCATAGAGACATTTACATATGTGATCAAGTACAAGCAAGGTAAAGAGAATGTTGTAGCAGATGCTTTATCACGCAGGTATACTTTAATTGCTACTTTAGATGCTAAATTGCTTGGGTTTGAATACATCAAGGATTTGTATTGTGATGATGCTGATTTTCGAGATATATTCAATGCATGTGAAAAATTAGCATTTGATAAGTACTTTAGGCATGATAGATTTCTAATGCGTGAAAACAAACTTTGTGTGCCTAAATGTTTATTGCGCGAATTGCTTGTGAAAGAAGCGCATGGTGGGAGTTTAATGGGACACTTTGGTATAGCTAAGACTTTAGGAGTATTGCAAGAACACTTCTTTTGGCCTCACATGAAAAGAGATGTTGAAAGAATATGTGAGAGATGTGTTACTTGTAAGAAGGTAAAGTCTAAGTTAAATCCCCATGGTTTGTATACTCCATTACACATTCCTAGTGACCCTTGGGTTGATATTTCTATGGATTTTGTGTTGGGTTTGCCAAGGACTAAACATGGGAATGATTCTGTTTTCGTGGTGGTTAATAGATTTTCTAAAATGGCTCATTTCATTGCTTGTCATAAAACTGATGATGCACCACGAATTGCTAATTTGTTCTTCAAAGAAATTGTGTGTTTGTATGGCATGCCTAGAACCATAGTTTCTGATAGGGATGCAAAGTTTTTGAGCTACTTTTGGAAGACTTTGTGGGGAAAGTTGGGTATTAAATTATTGTTTTCTACTACATGTCACCCCAAACTGATGGCCAAACGAAAGTAGTAAATAGAACTTTATCCACTTTGTTACGTGCCATAATTAAGAAGAACTTGAAAGAGTGGGAAGAATGTTTGCCTCATGTTGAGTTTGCATATAATCGATCTGTTCATTCTGCATCCAAGTTTTCTCCTTTTGAGATTGTGTATGGTTTTAATCCATTGGCTCCTTTGGATTTATTACCATTACCTGTTGAGCATGCTAACCTAAATGGCAGGAAGAAAGCTGAGTTTGTTAGACAAATTCATGAGAAGGCAAGGCAAAACATTGAGAGAAGAACCGAGCAATATGTGCGACAAGCCAACAAAGGAAGGAAGAAGATGGTTTTCGAAACAGGAGATTGGGTTTGGTTGCACTTGAGGAAGGAACGCTTTCCAGTTCAACGGCGTTCTAAGCTTTTACCGAGAGGAGATGGACCGTTTCAAGTTGTGCAAAGGATCAATGACAATGCATATAAACTTGATCTACCAGGCGAGTGTAATGTAAGTGCTACATTTAATGTCGCTGACCTAAGTCCGTTTAGTACAGGTGACGAATTGAGGACAATTCCTTTTCAAGAGGAGGGGAATGATGAGCCTGAGGATAGCACAAGAGCTGGATCATGGAGTGAAGACTATACAGATCCCATCCGGGTTCCAAGTGGTCCAATCACCCGAGCTAGAGCCAAGAAGATCAAGGAAGCACTCATGATCGTGGTCCAAGAGTTGATGAGTAAAGCTGGAGCTTGGAGAAGTATTCATGGAAATGGAGAATAATGCTTAGCCAAGAAGACGTAGAATAATTAGGGCGTTTTTATTATTGTTTTTATTTATTTGCAGCCCAAGGATTATGTTTAATTAGTATTTAGAGTGATGAGCCTGCTAAGAGTGTTTTTGGGCTTATTTAGAGTGTTCCATTATTTTTGTTGCCTTCAAATTGGGCTTGTTTTATTATTCACGTTTTTAGGGTTTGTTTAGGGTTTCATTAGGGTTTTCTTCTTCTCCTCCTATTTAAAGGAGGCAACTCTCTTGTATGAGGCAGCTTGGTTTCATTAATACAAATTTGAGTGTGATTTCACCTCTTGTGTTCTAAGAACACTTTGAACAGCCGGAATATTATTCTTGTTGTTCTTCGACTTATCAATCAATTAACCCATCAATTGATTGTTTGTCTTCGACTATACCAAGGTTCATTCTCATTTTATGGATTGGGTCGAGGTTCCACCTCCATCATCTTCTTGTAATTCCAAGGTTTTTACGTATTTAACGTCAAGGGTCGCGGATTCGTCATATTGGATAGAAATACGGTCGCGATTCACATCAAGAAACAACATGGTTAAATGAACCTTTGGCTGCAACTGTTTCAAAGGGGCGACCACGAAAATCAACAAAAAGACAAAGGGCAGCAACTTATAGCACTAAAAAGGACTATTCTGGGTTTGAATATGCGAAGACTATAGAAGACTTTGAATCAATTCAGAATAAAACTCTGAAGAAACAACCTAAGCGAAAGAAGATGAGTTAATTAACCACCTTCAATTAGTTCATAAGAAAATTTTGAAAAAACAATCTAAGCAAACAAAGTCAAAATTGATTGATTTAAATGATGAGGGGTTTATTAACCATGTTTTAGCTCTCTTCAATCCAAATATTAAAGAGCATGTTATCTTGGCATTGGAAGACGTTGCACCTGATGGCCATTGCGGATTCAGAGCTTGCGCCGAGTTATTGGGTAAGAATAAGGAGGATGGGTGGAAAGAGATTAGGACTGCTATGTTAACAGAACTAAGGGAATACAAAGAGTTATACACATATCAATTGGGTGGGGAAAAAAGTTACAAGGAATTAAAGAGGAGACTAGATTTCTTCAATGAGTATGGTTGTAAAAGGATATATTGGATGCAATTTCCTGAAATGGGGCCTTTATTTGCCACTACATTTAATTGTGTTATTTGTGTTCTATCACCCTTACAGTCTTTTACTTACTTACCACTGAGGCTTGGACCACCGACTAACGTCCAAATTATTCCTATTGTATTATACGATGAGTTTCACTTCATGAAGGCAATTTTGAAGCATGATGCACCAATTCCAAAAATTGTACCATGGTGGGGCTACCTCAAGTCAAAAGATGCAGCTGGATGGGAACCTTTGATAAAGACCAAGTGTGACGATTGGGAAGCGTGTGTTAATTGCCCTTAAAGTACATTTAATTTTAAGTTTATTTATTAAAATAAGAACAATGTTAACATTTACGGTTAACTTTGATTTTGTCAATTCTTGTGTATTTCATCTTATTTTTGTACTTAATTAGTTATATTATTTTTAACATATTTACTTTTTTCATATGCAGATTATAAGCTTCAAATGATGACTTCTTAAAGGATTTTCAACCAAGTTAAAATTGTGAACATTTGAGAAGAACTTTATGCACTTGAGAGATGAGTTTCATGGATATTTCAACATTTAATATGTTATTTTTTTTGATTTTTTTTCTTTAAATATGATTTGATGGTGTTTTTTGCTATTTAGTCAAGTATTATGGTGGATTTTTAATAATAGAATTGAATTGTTCTTCACCATTTTTTAGTATTAGTCTATTAGATAAATGGTGCTTCAGTAATTTTTTATTTTTTTTAGATTCAACTTTTTGATATTTGATTTTGAAAATTTTAGTATTAAATAGGATTTGTTTGAAAATCAGTCTATTTAGATTGGAATTGATTGGCCAGACATTTTGATTTGTATTAGATATTAAATTTCAAAATCGACATCAAATCATGTTAGATGCGAATGGTTTAAAAACCACCAGATTGGAATAGACGAACACCCCTAATACTTTGATATTTAGTTGTTAGTGATTTTAAATTATAATTACATTTTGGGAAACAAAAATGAGATAAAAATTATTGTTAGTTTGAGTTTTATTGAAAATAATTGTGCAACAAAAATGAGATAAAATCAAGTATAGATTTAATAATTCCAGTGACATTTTTGCGTTCAACTCTAATTTTAGAAAAAAGATTAATTTTTAGTGATGAAATTTAGTGACCAAATGTTTGTCGCAAATATAATGTTTTGTTTTAAGATGTGTTTATCATTAGGATTCTTAAACTATATGTGTGCTCTTATAAATTTAAAATTAAAATATGGGTGCCTAAAAAATGGGTGTTTAAATTGAATTTGTAGGGTGCTTTTACTAGCACCCGGGGTGATTTTGTCCATGCAATAAGGAAAGCCTTTTGCCTTTTGCCTTTGAACTTTAGTACATTTTCTATTTCTTTTCGAAAAAGAAGTTTAAGAGGGCAATATTATAAAGTCAACACTTAAATATTGTGTGTTCTCTTCAAAATAATCATATCAACTATATTAAAAAATAATGATATATATTTTAATTTTTATGTCCAGTCTATAATCTATGTATCTTATTGAATTTGACTATGACAATAATTTTTGGTGGATTTTTTTATTTTATTTTCATTTTTATTAATATTGAAAAATATATGTTGATGCCAAGATTTAGACTCGATCACGAGTTTTTTTATTATTGAGAATGATCATAATCATTAAATTATCTACCCATTTTTTTTTTAACAAAAATCTAAGTTAGATTTATTTGTGCAAGAAAATAAGGTGCGCTTTGTTTCTAGTTTACATAAAGGATGCAAAATTCCGAATACTTGAATTAAATATGCTCATTTTAAAGGGAGGGGAGTTGTTTTGTATAGTTGAGGCCTAGCTACTTGAATTAAATATGCTGAATTTTTATTTTTTTTTAATACAAATATGCTAACTTTAAAGCATGGGAACTATGCAGTCAATAAATCCGTGGATCGTTTACACACAATAGTGACGAAGCTGTGCTAGTGAGAGGTTGCTCTGAAGCGGGAAATTAAAAAACACACATGCATGAGGCAAGGATTTTTTTTAATGATGGTTCATCTAAACAATGGATGATACGTTTAGAGTACATCATGTCGGAAAAAATGGGTGTAAAACTAATTTTTGAGTCATTTTGATGGTAATTTTGAATGGGACCTCACACTTAGTTATGAAAGGTAATTATAGATTCATATTCTGCTCCGTGATTTCATCAAAATTGTATATTTTTTAAGTCCCACATGGGAGTTTGGGAAAAATTGATGAGCTTACAAGGGATCATCTAACGGATCATCCCTTATGAATTTATTAAGCATTCAAGAAAAATAAGGCCCTCTCTCGTACCACACGGGTTGTAAATTACAATTCCACTTTGAACCATGCGAAAGAGCTTTTTTTTTTCTCCATATCCATACAAAAAATTTTAAAATTGTTGTAACCGCTCCTTTAATGCTACTCCTTTCTTTTGTTTTGAATGGCTCTTAAATGAAGATTTAAAATTCAAACATCAAAAGTATTTAATTTAATTCATGCAATTAACACCCAAAATTGTTTTGGGTTAATCATGCAGTTAAAATGAAGGCTCTTCCCTCTTGTATAATTATGCGATCCTTAGACATGATTCTACACAATCTTACACACACAGTTATCACAAGTCCTCTCTTCTTCCTCTAGCATTAGTTTTTTTGTATTTCGTCAATAGAAATTCTTATGTTTTACATTATAAACTAGATTCTAAGACGTGCGATGCACGGACGGGCAATTTATATTTTACAATTTTATTTATAGTTTAGAAAATAAGAATCTTCTTCAATTATCTAATTTGATTCGTATGAAAATTTAGTAGATAATACAAATGATACGATAAAGAAAAAAGAAATAAATAAATGAAACATACATTTCTTGCGATAAATTAATTATGCAGAAATGATTTTACACTCTTTACTTGCTAGATTTAGAGTGCAGAGAGATAATCCTTTAACACCTTAAACAATAAATAACTTATATTAAAACTTTCAATTTGGCGTGTAATTAAGTGTGGAGAGAAAAATTGATATAACCAATACTACCGTTGATCTAAAAACTCCAATTTCCAGTATAATTAAGGAATTTAAAAATCATAGTAAAGTATACAATTTTATATTACACTTTGCTATCATATTTGCTAGTTTGTATTTGCTAACTTTATTATCGACTTTCCGCTTGGATTTTTCTTTGTTGAAAAAAATAATAATAACAAAACGCAACAACACTGAACATATGAATAGAAAAAAATAAATAATTACATTATATTAGATAAATAGCATTAGTAAAAAAATATTAATTATATATTAATAGAGGAACATCCTCTATTTGACACATGGCACATTCATGTTCAAAAGGGGAGCATTTTACTTTACTAGTAATAGATGTGCCTTTTATATAGATGTACATATGCATAATTTAACTAAGATTGAAATTGTGGTTGATAACTATACTAGTTCATTTACGGTGTTTATCAAATATTTATTTAAATTTGTCTATAAATATTCCGTTGTCTTCTACTAGAATTTTTCTTCTTTGAATGTGGGAGTCCTCATTATTCATATGCTATGCTGACTTTTTTTAGAAACTTCATAATATATTCCCTTGGTCTTTCGAGCTGGGCCCTCTTTCCCTATTTTACTCTTTGGGCTCAGTAACTTTGGGCTCCCTTGAGCTATGACTCAGCTTGAGGAAAATAAATTGCTTTGACAGAATTTTCGAAGCAAGCGCATCATTAAAACTGGAGTTGATAGCTCTCTTTATATAATCATATAATTTTTTTTAATTAGGTATTGCACATGCCGTAAAAAAAATATTAACAATGAAAAATAAAAGTATCCTTAAAAGGCATGACAAATAATATCCAGTTGCAAATAAAAAGTGGCAAAAAATAAGTTAAAGAAATAAATAGTTGTTATATGGCGAAATTGCATTAAAAAAGATATACCGAATGCCTGAATAGTTGATCAAATTATACATTATGGAACTGTATTTCTATACAAAAGGATATACTTTAAATACATTACGTACAAAAATAAAAGGCATCATAATATAACTTCCAATTAGACAATATTTGTAGTTGCAAATATATCTTTAGGTGTTGAGGCCAACAAACTTAATTGACTAGCCTTGTGATTTGATAATGGTCATAGCATAGGCTAATCAAATGGGAAATTGAAGCCATGAAAATGTGATGGGTAGTTCCAAAGATGAAGGAGTCAATGTAATTATAGAAATTAATGCTATATTGCCAAACTTATCTCCGGTCAAAATCATATCATCGATAGATTAAAAAAGAACTTTAGTTTTCCACAATCAATCTCGTACCATAAAAAAGATCATCTTTAAGTGCAATATTTCGTTATAACATGATAAGACAACCCACTTTGAGGTCAATATTTCGTAGTAACATAATATTTAAATAATTATGTTTAGATTTAAATTCAGATTTGAACATTAATCTTACCATTAGATATTTTAGAGTAGTGATGAGACATTTCAAAATTCAATCAAAGGTTCATAATCTATAAAAAATATATGGTGCGATTTGAACCCTAAGATGGTAAAGTTTTGGAATTTGATAAAAAGACTTCTTTATAATATTTAGACAATTACATTTGGATTTCAATTCAAATTTAAATATAAATCTGACCATTAAATATTTTAGAATGGGATATTTTATTTAGACCCATAAATTAACTAAGTACCCCCACTTTATAAGTTGACCCAATTTATTCTTTGATGATGTTAAGTTTATTATCCCGAATATACCCCTATTGCAATTGGAGAAAAATAACTCACTCAACAAGCTATTCTTTGACCTCTATGGCTCTACCCAAACCCAAGTCCAATTTTTTTTTTTAGTTACATCAATTTAGGTAGATGTAAAGGGTTTGGGCAAAGTAATTTAAGAAATGAGTAAGAGAAAAACAAGAAGAAATGCATGGTGGCTGTAAGAAGAGAGAGAAAATGAGGGAGACGAAACTACTTTTGTGGCGGTGGGAGAACGGAAGAACAACATATTGCCGGCAGCAATATTTAGTTGTAGTGGCAAGGTGGTGTCCCAAATTTTAGGGTTGTAAACTATAAGAATGATGAATAAGATAGTTTTTGGGTGTACAAATGGTGGGTTTAATTAATTTGACGAATGATGTTGGCCAGTTTTATTTATTAAGTACGGCCATCTCACTTGAGAAGTGTTTTTACAACTTTTTTTTACTACAATATGGGTCAACTTAGATGAAAAATAGGTTTAAATAAAATTTCCCTTTTAAAATAGTGATTGAATATTAATATGATCATCATATATTTTAGAGTAGTGTTGTGAGATTAATTTCCAAATCCATTTGAGGGCTAAAATTTATGAAGGATGTATGGTGTAATATAAATGAACCATAAGATGGTAAGACTTTTGAGGGATTTGAGATTTTACAAAAGGCTTTCTATAATATATACGGGTTTCAATTCGAGAGTTTCCCTTGTGGCGATGACATATAGCATTATTTAAATGCATTATTTATAACTATTTCATATTCTTAAAAAAAATAAAAATTCAGCCCAAATGTTTTGTTTTTTATTTTTATTATTTCAATGTCCTCTCATGTTCCTCCTCCCAGTTTCTCTCTCCCTATTTTTTTTATCAACTTTTTTCTTTTTCTTTTTTTTTAAAAAAAACCTTTTCTCTCATTAACCCTTCATCTTATTATCACTTCATTTTTATCTCTTACTTTAGGATAGAAAAATTTCCTCAGTTCACAACTTCACACTGTCATTATTTTAATCAATGTTAATTTGCTTACACTCTTGTAGTTAGCTTATATACTCTTGTTGTTAGCTTATATTGTGATAGAGCCCTTCTCAGAAGAACTGACCATTTTGAGGAGGTAAACGGATAAATTTTTTCATGAAACTTGGTGAAAATTATCTTTGTAATGAATAGATGATCTCCTCCAAATTTTATAAAAAAAATTAATGGGGAAGTTGGTTAACTGGAAAATTGAAATATATGCGTATTTTTGGACGTTGAAATTTTAGATTTTTAGTTAACCCACTTCTCATTTGATATTTTTGATGAAATTTTGTGAGATGATCTACTAGTTATAGAAATCATTCTCACCAAATTTTATGAAAAAAAATTCATCTGTTTACTCCTCGAAATGGACAGTTCTTAAATTAGCTAACTTAAGGACGGTCTTTAAGAGAAGGGGACTGTATATTGTGATACTCTTAACTAAATAATCCTTTTACTAGCAATATATATATATATATATATATGGTGCATTTCAAGTAAAGACTTTAACTTAAGAACCTTATTTACGGACCGGGCCATTTGGCATGCTTCCTGAGGAATTTTTTTGATGAAATTTGGTGGGATGTTCTTCATCATGTGTAGAACATCTCCACCAAATTTCATCAAAAAATTCAACCAGGAGATGGGTTAACTACATGATTGAAAAATATTGGTTTAGAAATAGATATATAAAATACAATATTTTTTCATTCCTATAATTAACCTACTTCCCTTTTGATTTTTTTGATAAAATTTGGTGGAGATGTTCTACACATATATGATGAAGAACATCCCCACCAAATTTCATCAAAAAAATTCCTCGGGAAGCATGCTAAATAGCCCGGTCCGTAAATAAGGTCCTTATGTTAAGGTCTTTACTTGAAATTTTTCATATATATATATATATATAATATTAAATGTATTGTAGAATTGAAAAAATGCTATTGTCAAACTGCAAGAGTGACTGCAGAATGAATAATATTTGGATTATTATTTTACATACTATGTATTATTTATCATAAATATATTTTTTGGAACACATGCACATCGTGCGTGACTACAAGCTTGTACTAATGTATTTGTTGCGTGGGATTATAGGCTGGATATGATTAATTAATCGTATCGTATATTTGTTATCAGAAAGGATATAATATGTTTATTCTATCATGTATTTGGTGCAAGGCTGGATATGATATATTTATCCTATCACACATTTAGTGCAACAATGGATACGATAATGTATATGATTAATAATCCCAATGGCCTCCCTTTTATTTCACAAGAACCGGATAAAATTATACCACCCTTATAAGTGATATTATTTTATCCCATCATTGACAGATAACAAAAAATAAAAATAAAAAAAATTCTTATTCTTATTTCATATTTTCTTTGCGCCTTAAATAATTAAATTTATTAACGAAGATATATTACAACTCAAATTCATTTTTTCATATAATATTATTTTATATTTATTTTTATTTTCTTATATGAAGAAACTTATACAAAATTTTACTTCAAAAAAACAGAAAAAAGAAAAGAAATGTCTACATGTCTAGCTTCTTTAGAAATCCAACATAACAAAACTTTACTTTTTTCTTATGGGCATAAAAAATGCATTAGAAAGTAATATTTACGCAAAGTAACTAGCTGAAATCAATTGTATATTAAAAGCGAGGTATTGCCTGTGCCATACGTGACGATGTAATGAAAAAAAATATTAATGTTGGAAATAAATATATTATAGAATCATTTACAAGTTTTATCTACAGCAAAACGAACATGATCCATTATAGTTGAAGAATGCATTTATAGCGAAACGGTCATGAGATTCAAATACTTTGTTGTGTTTTATGGTCTCAAATGTATGGAAAGGTTAGTAGAAGAAAGTGAGTTTAGAGAGAGAAAAAGTGAGCAATTACACATAATTTTTATAATTTTCTATTTTGTGATCCAATTGTTCTTTGGCAAACTTATAAAATTATCGAATATATGTTTATATTCTAAATTCTTGTTTTTTTAGACATAATTTTACCGTCACAATTAATCTTATTTTATAAATATTGATGAGTCAATTTCACGTATATAATTTTTATTAAATTTTGACTTTAGATTTAAAGTTATAGTATTTTAAAGTGTTTTAAAAGTTTATAAGAGAGAAAAATGAAAATTGATAGGACATTTCATATTTCAATCCAATGGCCCAAATATATTTAAATCAATTTGGCAAATTTTTTTACCATTAGATTGGTTGACTTTTGTAAGTGTGGAGGGTTGAAAAATCGTTCCTTATTACATAAAAAATATATATACAAAGGAATGGATTTATACTGAGTTTATTTAATATTCATAAGTAAAAAAAATTGCATTAACAAAAAATAAGAATATAAAATTTTATGGACAAAAACCAAAATTGCATTATATATATATATATTGTATCATATTCAAATTTTTAATCCGAAACTAAACCAAATAAACAGTTTATTTAATTTTTAATTAATCATTCGTATTAAAGATAATTACATAAAGCCGGATATATAATTTTATCGCTCTAATTATATTATACTATAAACTACATAATTCGCTAACTAAAAAGATAAATAAGCAAGCATGCATTATCATTAACAACTACCCACGTAACAAATAGACATATCACTAATCAACCTTAAAAAGTGGACAAACCATTTTATAGGTTTTGAACATTTGACCATTCTAATACCAAATTAAAAATAATGCCACTAAATTACAAGAGGATTGCACACAATTTATTTAATTATTATCTGACTAATCTTCAATCCTACCAAATTTCGCGTAATATTTCTCTTAAATGACATTTAGCCAGAGTTATTACCCGGTCTTCTTCTTTTTCTCTCCTAAATGACAAGTTTGTACCAAGTTAATTTTTTTTTAAATGACATTTAGCCAGAGTTCTTCTTTATTTGTATTCCTAATGTTTCATCACTTTTAAGTTAGTATTAATTAACTAGATGCTCTCATTACTAAGCCTCTGTTTGTAGTCGATTGTCATGTTTATGTCGGATGTTTACCTGTTGTTTGATAATATTCCTTAATTAAACAAGGTGTATTACAATTGATGCCAATTGCCAAATGATCATTTGTAGAGGTAAGAGATATAAGGGTTTTTTTTTTTTTTTTTGGAATGCATAGTGCCTAAATGTTGTTTGATTAAATTTCTAAGAAAAGTAATAATTCATTACTTTAACTTTAAAATCTTTTGTTCGTGTGTGCAACGAGTGCCCGGGTTACCTCTATTTCATTCTTCTCTTCTATAGCCAGAACCAACCTTAGGCATCAATCTCTTATCAACACCAACCTTGGGCATCAATCCCTCATTGACACCAACCTTAGGCAATGCAGTGAACACACTATTATAGACACCAACACTACAAATGACAAGAGGTAGATAATTTCTACTTTTTGTAAGTTAAGAACCCTAGCTAAAACGGATTGGAACCATTGGGTTTTTACTTTTCATTGTTTGAAATCTTAAAGCTTATATTCTTTTTGTTGGAAAATTGTTGGATTCTTTGAATTTGAGGTTTTTATTTCTTAAGTCAATAACATGACGCTTTAACTTAATCAATTCTACTACCTATAGTTATTTATATGCAATTTGTGGGGTGAAATAATCGATTGACTTGCATTCCTGAGTTTCTTACTGTGCACACTCCACAATAGCTGGTATATTTAGCAGTTAAATATACTCAGTAGTTATTATTGAAAAGGTCAAAATATTGCAGTGGACATGGAAGGCGAGCTGAGAGGCAGCCTAGGCTGTATGGAGCGACTGATTAGGCCTAAAAAAATTAGAGCGAACAATATGCTCTGGTGAAAGATTTGTTGTATATATAAGAAAATGACTATGCTGTTTAGGCCTAAAAAACCTGCAACAAGCTCTACATTGTAAATTACCGCAGTCGTATATAAATAAACAAGGAGATTCTTTGTGGGCTAAATTCATTAGAGACAGGAATGACCCAAAATTCAGTCTTTCTTTCCCATGCCAATATTGGTTTTGTTTTTATTTCTGTTTTCATTGTCCAATATGATTTTTACATATATGTTTTGAAACGATTAGTCCATTACAAATAAGTTTTCAGTTATCTCAAAAGAAAAAAATTGCTTAATCTTCCTCTCCTTCATTTGACATTCCTTTTCAGATGTGATTTTTTTTTTCAAAATGTTGACTTATTAAAGTGTATAAAGTATAGACATATTTCATGTATTGCATACAAAATTATAAAGATTCCCGCATATCACACATAATGAAAACTAGTAATGAAGAAGAGCCAACTCATTAAAAAAATTAAGCCCTTCAATTAGTCTCCTAGATGTCTAGTGTGTCCCCTAGAAGTACTCTTATGTCTTTAGTCTTGAGTCATTAAAAAAACCCATTTTCTCTCTAGATCTCATTATACGTATGCTATTTTTTATTTTTTTTGGGGTTTAAAATCATGGATGGATTCAGATCTGTAAAGTTGTACCAAATTTTGATAGAACCCCAAATTTGTAATCTGTTCCCATCGATCCACATATATTCTTTTCTAACTCACTGAAGCTTAGCTTTAAAATTAACCGAAAGTATGCTAACAATTAAAGAGGTTTCGGAAGTCGAAGCTGCTTCCTCGTCTTGTTCGGCAGGAGATCGTCATTGGTGGAAGTACGATGTATTCTTAAGCTTTCAAGGGGAAGATACTAGGAAGACTTTCGTTGAGCATCTCTACTTTGCTCTTAAAAGGAGTGGCATCTACACATTCAAGGACAATGAGAGGCTCGAAACAGGGCAATCAATCTCACCCGCCCTCCTCAAGCCACTGAGGAATCGAGGTTTGACACCATTGTTTTCTCCAAAAACTATGCTTCTTCACAGTGGTGTTTAGATGAGCTTGTGAAGGTCATGGAATGCAGTAGTAAATCACCAAAGGGACAAACAGTTATCCCAATCTTCTACGACGTTGAGCCTTCGAATATACGGGAATAGGAAGGGCATTTCGGAGAAATGTTTTGCAAACATGACTCAGACAAGGTCTAAATCTAGAGAAAAACGTTTACTGACGCAGCAAACTTATCTGGATTGGAAGTGAACAAAACTGCGGATGGGTACACTATTCCTACTCCTATATGCTCATTCTTTATAGAGCTTCTAACCCTGACCCACTTTGGAATAAAACCCCCAAACATATGTTATTTCGTCCCATTCTATCTATATACACATTTGAGAGCTGGGGGTGGGATGGGGGAAGAGATTCCAGTTTTATCCCTAAACTTGTACAGTTGTATAAGGTCTTCACCAGATTAATAGTGAATAATGTTAGCTGTATCTTGTATATTAAAAATTCTGATTTTCTTCAGTTAATGTCTGAATAATTTTACTGAGATAACAGCTTGAATGCCGTACCAATTGCAAAAGCTTGAATGAGGAACTCAAGAGGAAGTTCCCTCCGTAATTCTCCTAAATGACATTTAGTGCTAGAGTTGTTACCTGCGTCTTCTCTTCTCTCTTAAATCCCTCTCTGTAATTTGAGTCAAAACTGTCGCAGGCCTACCACGCACAATTGCCAAGCTTGACCTTTTTACCCTCTGAAGGTATTTTGGCTCTCAACTCTTATTCCTCAACATCTATTATACTATTATGGGTGTACGTCTTCTCTTGCTGCTATAGATAACTGCTTTCTTAATCTCTTTTTAAATCCTATTGAGATCTGATGTCCTTTATTCGTATTCCTAATGTTTTGTCACTTTTAAGTTAGTATTAATTAACTAGATGCTCTGATTACTAAGCGTATGTTTGCAGTGGGTTGTCATGTTTATGTTGGATGTTTACCAGTTGTTTGATAAAATTCCTTAAATAAACAAGCTGTATTACAATTGATGCCAAATGATCATTTGTAAAGGTTAGAGATATAAGTGTTTTTCCTTTTTTTTTTTTGGGAATGCAAAGTGCCTAAATGGTGTTTGTTTATATTTCTAAGAAAAGTAATAATTCATTACTTTAACTTTAGAATCTTTTGTCAGCATACATGACTAGTGCCCAGGTTACTTTTATTTCATTCCTCTCTTCTTTAGCCAGAACTAACCTTAGGCATCAATCTATCATCGTTACCAACCTTGGACAACACACTATTATAGACACCAATACTACAACTGACAAGAGGTAGATACTCTCTACTTTTTGTAAGTTAAGAACCCTAGCTAAAATGGATTGGAACCATTGGGTTTCTACTTTTCACTGTTTGAAATCTTAAAGCTTATATCCTTTTTGTTGGAAAATTGCTCGATTCTTCAAATTTGAGGTTTTTATTTCTTAATTTAATAACATTGGGCTTTCACTTAATCAATTTTATTACCAATAGTTAATTATATGCAATTTGTCCTTTATTTTCCCCTTATGACTTAGCTTCAGTCTATTATTGATCCTGTTTATGGAGGCTGATCAACATCCGACATTGCAAAGTATCAAGGAATTCTCTATCGTCTAATGTTATTTGTTTCTCTAAATTTGTGGGTAAATTTATGGATCCACCTACCTAGCTATTGAGACTTCTTCTAAAATGCTCGGCTTTCTTATGTTGAGAAGTCTTATGTATTCGGTAGGCAGTTGGCATTCCAACTTCAGAGGTAAATCTATATTTTTTTTTATTAAAATGCCATTCTGTGGTTGCAGATTTTATGTTCTTTAAGAAAGTAAATGTCAATAAGATTTAAATTGGTCCATGACACAATGCTATGTATTCTTTCTCAGATTCTAGCTTCATTGGTTTTGCTAATGTAGTTTATTTTCTCAATTATCTTTTAATATTTTCTAATTTGTGGGGTGAGATAATCGATTGACTTGCATTCCTGAGTTTCTTATTGTGCACACTCCACAATATCTGGTATATTTGGCACTTAAATCTACTCAGTAGTTATTATTGAAAAGGTCAAAATATTGCAGTGGACACGAAAGGCGAGCTGGGAGGCAGCCTAGGCTGTATGGAGCAACCGAGCAACTGATTACGCCTAAAAAAATTAGAGCAAACAATATGCTCTGGTGAAAGATTTGTTGCATTTCTAAGAAATGACTATGCTGTTTAGGCCTAAAAAAAAAAACTACAACAAGCTCTACATTGTAAATTACCGCAGTCATATATAAACAAGGAGATTCTTTGTGGACGAAATTCATCAGAGACAGGAATGACCCAAAATTCAGTCTTTCTTATTCACGCCAATATTGGTTTTGTATTTTTTGTTATGTTTTCATTGTCCAATATGATTTTTACATATATGGTTTGAAATGATATTCCATTACAGATATGTTTTAGTTATAAAAAGAGAAAAAAAATGCTTAATCTTTCTCTCCTTTGTTCGGCGTTCCTTTTGATATGTGATTTTTTTTTTCAAAATGTTGACTTATTAAAGTGTATAAATTATAGACATATTTCATGTATTGCATATATATAACCAAAACCAACTTCGAATTAGTTGTGTTTGACCTCATCTTTGGAGAAACTTTGGAAGTTGGTTTTGGTTACATGTTAGGGAGAAGCTTAGGAAAATGAAGCCCTCGAATTAGTCTCCTGGATGTCTCGTGTGTCCTGTAGAAGTACCCCCCCCCCCGCCCCTTTCTCTCTAGATCTCATTGTATGTATGCAGTCTTTTATTTATTTTGTCTAGGATTTAAAACCATGGATGGATTCAGATCTGTAAAGTTGTACCAATTTTGATAGAACAACCCAAATTTCTCATGGTTGGTTTGTTTGTATACAGCAGGGGAGGAAGGCTTCAAAGAGGTTGCACTAGCTTCAAAGAATTATTTGAAGTTGGGAGTTTGGTTAGCTACTTCAACATCTATTATTATACTCTTATGGTTCTACCTTTTCTCTTGCTGCTCTAGATAACTATTTTTTTTTATTATTTTAAATCCTATTGAGATTTGATCTCCTTTATTTGTCTTCCTAATGTTTCATCACTTTTAAGTTAGTATTAATTAACTAGATGCTCTCATTACTAAGCCTCTGTTTGTAGTGGATTGCCATGTTTATGTTGGATGTATACCAGTTGTTTAATAAAATTCCTTAAATAAACAAGGTGTATTACAGTTTATGGCAAATGATCGTTTCTAGAGGTAAGAGATATAATAGTTTTTTTGGAATGCATAGTGCCTAAATGGTGTTTGATTAAATTTCTAAGAAAAGTAACTTTAAAATCTTTTGTTAGTGTGTGTGACGAGTGCCAAGGTTACTTCTATTTCATTATTCTCTTCTATAGCCAGAACCAACCTTAGGCATCAATATCTCATTGATGCCAACCTTGGGCATCAATCTCTCATTGACACCAACCTTAGGCAATGCAGTGAACACACTATTATAGATGCCAAACACAACAGTTGACAAGAGGTAGATACTCTCTGCTTTTTGTAAGTTAAGAACCCTAGCTAAAACAGATTGGAACCATTGGGTTTTTACTTTTCATTGTTTGAAATCTTAAAGCTTATATCCTTTTTGTTGGAAATTTTTTGGATTCTTTGAATTTGAGGTTTTTATTTCTTAATTCAATAACATGAGGCTTTAACTTAATCAATTTTATTACCAATAGTTAATTATATGCAATTTGTCCTTTATTTTCCCTTTATGACTGAGCTTCAATCTATTATTGATCCTGTTTATGGAGGCTGATCAACATCCGGCATTACAAAGTATGAAGGAATTTTCTATCCTCTAATGTTATTAGTTTCCCTAAATTTGTAGGTAAATTTATGGATCGAACTACCTAGCTGTCAAGTTTTCTTCTAAAAAACTCGACTTGCTTTGTTGAGAAGTCTTATGTATTCGGTAGGCAGTTGGCATTCGAACTTCAGAGGTAAATCTATATTTTTGATTAAAATGCCGTTCAGTGGTTGTAGATTTTATGTTCTTTAAGAAACTAAATGTGAATAAGATTTAAACAGGTCCATGCCACAATGCTATGCATTCTTTCTCAGATTCTAGCTTCATTGATTTTGCTAATGTAGTTTATTTTCTCAATTATCTTTTCATATTTTCTAATTTGTGGGGTCAAATAATCGATCGACTTGTATTCCTGAGTTTCTTATTGCGCTCAGTCCGCAATAGCCGGTATATTTGGCAGTTAAATCTACTCAATAAAAGGTTAAGTGGGATATAGCCGCAAAACCAAAAGTAAAAGGTGGGATTGGGGTCGGGAACTTTGGGAAAGGGAACTCGGCACTATTGGGGTAATGGATGTGGCGTTTTTCGTTCGAAAGAGACTCATTTTGGTGCCGGGTAATCGCAAGCAAGTATGGCTTCCGTAGCAATGGCTGGGACCCTTCATGCAACGTTAACATCACTTTTAGGGCCCAATGGAGGGCCATTATGCAAGGCTGGTACAAATTCTCAAGTAATTCATGCCTTAGTGTGGGCAATGGCCAACGAGCTCGATTTTAAGAAGATGTATGGGTTGGTCAAGTCCCTCTAAAAGAACGCTTTGATGGATTGTTCAGAATTGCTAGAAATAAGGGAGTTACGGTTAGTGAATTTGTGGAATGGAGTGAGAATAGAACAGCCATTTGGAATTTGCAGTTCCAAAGAAATTTAAACGACTAGGAAGTAGACATGTATGGAAGGATAAACGGGTATGGAAAGGGGAGAAGTCTGGAATTTTCTCTTGCAAATCTTTCTTTGAAATTTTATGCAATGAAAACGATGAACCAGATTTTCAACAGTATAAGTTGATTTGGAGCAGCGGTGTACAGACAAAAATTAGAGTCTTTGCATGGCTCGCATCTTTAGGCAAACTGAGCAAATTTGATGTACGTCAAAGGCGTAGGCCTTTTTGGTCGCTATCCCCATCTATATGTGTCATGCGCAAAAAGGACAGCGAATCAAATGATCACCTGCTGCTCCATTGCCCTTTTTCTGGTGCTCTTTGGCAGAAGTTAAGAGCATTGTTTCGTATTATTGGGGCTATAAACAAAACATGGGCCGAGTGGGTGGTTAATCGCTGGTTTTTGGGAAAAAAATTCTAAGAAGAGCAAAAATATTTGGCATTTTTTGGTGTTAGCATTCGCATGGAAGATTTGGTTGGAGAGAAATAATCGCATCTTTGAAGATAAAGAAAGATCAGTCGGGGAAGTTTGGGATATTGTTATATGCAAGGTTAATTTGGGTGGCAAAATTATTTGATAAAATTGATTCTCTTTTGTTTCAATTAGGGTCAAGATAACATTTATTTGTGTGGGGTGAAGATAGCATTTATTCGTTTGGCAAAGCCAATTTGCAATTTGAGGATGATGATCTAGATTGTGATGAAGAAGGCACCTTATACAATGAAAGTTCCGATGGTGAAAAAATAGAAGATCAAGCTAGTTTTGTATATTTTGAAGATGATGAAGAAAGCTTGACGAGATTGTTTAACGTAGGTTACACAGGCAACAATATTAGTAATTACATAGCAAGAAGGGATGAGCAATCGAGTAGTCGGTGATTTCAAGTTAGTTACGATCAAGTTTGGGGTTGCACATTCAGACTTGGTAATTTTCTTTCGGTTCTCATAGGTGACATAAGGGTGGATAGGAGGTTGAGTAAGTTAACTATGATCATGTTTTACAAAAGTTAGAGGGTGATAAATACGGGTATTTCATTAGCATCAGTGGAGGAAAACAATGCTGTTTGTGTAGCAAGATCAGGGGATGTAACGCATCATAGTACTGCCATTCAAAAGGTACTTCCAAGAATCAGCTTTGAGTTTTTTGAGACAGATTATGGGGGCACGGGGGCAATTATATCAACAGCTTGTAAGGATCCAGTAGCTAATAATGAGCAAATAGAGGCGGATAAGGGAGGCAGCGAGCAGGGTGTTCATCAATCTGTTTGGAATCAGAAGATATCGATACACCAGTGAACGTCGTAATAAGAGATAAGCATTTTAGCAAATCAGGCAATTCTAAAAGGATGGCTTGTAGGGAGTTAGGCAATAACAAGGATTGGGTGGGGCTAAATGATGTAGAGATGTCGAAATTCAGTAAGTTATTAGGGGAGATGGTGGTCAACATGATTGTTGCTAGTAGTTCAGAAAATGGTAACAAGAAGAAAGGCAAGAAGTCAGGAAAGAAAGGGGTTATAGAGCTACAAAATTTGAAGTGCGAAGTGAATTACGAGAAACAGGGTGAAGGTAGCTTAGTCAAAAAGGGTGTAAAAGGTTCTCGATGAAGATTATGTCTTGGAATGTTAGGGGATTGGGAGGCAGAGAGAAGAAGAGAAGTATCAAGGAAGTAGTAGTGAGAGAGAGGCCAGATATTCTAGTTTTACAGGAAACAAAGAGGAGGGTAATCACGTGGGAAACAATTAATGCGGTGTGGGGTATCGGATTCAAAGATTGGGCTTATATTCCTTCGGAAGGCAGATCTGGTGGAGTAATTATAATCTGGGATGTGAGGGTGGTGTTGTGTGAAGAATCTATAGAAGGAAGTTATACTATTTCTATTAAGTTAAAACCAAAGCAGGGTTAAAGCTGGTGGTTTACTGGTATCTATGGTCGTGTGAATACAGAGAAAGGAGTGCTTTTTGGGAGGAATTAGCAAGTTTATTTGGACTGTGTGGTAGCAAGTGGTGCCTTGGTGGAGATTTCAGTACTATTAGATATCCATTGGAGAAAAAAGGTGGGGTTGAGGGAGGTGGACTAGAAGCATGAGGTGTTTTGATGAATTTATCAAGAACTCGGATTTGATTGACCCGGGTATTAGTAATGCAGCATTTACTTGGACAAATGGCACAATTCATACGAGGATTGATAGATTTATGTTCTCGGCTGGATGGGAAGAGATGACAATCGCAAGGCAAGCTATGGCGGTTCGATTAACATCTAATCACTTTCCTTTGCTCCTTGATTTGAGTCCGTTTAAATGGAGTACTACTTCGTTCTGCTTCGAGAACATGTGGTTGAGCGATCGCGATCGATTTTGTGGTGAAATTCAAGGAATGGTGGCTAGATAGTTCGGGTCATGGGTGGGAGGGTTTCAAATTTATGGAGAAGCTGAAGAGGGTAAAACACAAAATAGAGCAATGGAATTTTGAGACTTTTGGGAATGTTAGAATAAAGGAGCAACTTTCTTGCCGCATTAAGGAAATTGATGCAGAAGAAGCTATGGGGACAATTAGAGAGGATAAGAAGACCGAAAGATTGAAGTTGAAATCAGATTTCGATGAAATGTTGTTGAAAGAGGAAGTTTCATGGAATCAAAAAGCCAAAGTTAAAGGAGTTACCGAGTAGGATGCCAATTCAAATTTGTTCCATCGAATAGTCAATCAAAGAAAAGTGAATAAGTTCATAAGTAAGTTAAAAGGGGAGGATGGGTCGATGGTGAATGAGGAATCTGAGATAGAAAGTGAGTTGATAAGCTTCTTTAAAAAATTGTACACAAGAGAAGACAAAGCTAAAGTGAGGTTTGAAGGCTTAGAATGGAATCCCATTAGTACGGAAAGTAAGCTGTGGCTTGAGAGGCCATTTGAAGTAGATGAAGTGAAAGCGGCCATTGATTCATGTGAAGGTAATAAAATGCTAGGTTTAGACGGGTACACGCGGGTAGGTTTTAAGAAGGAATGGGAAGTTTTGAAAGACGATGTAATGAAGGTTTTGAGAGAATTCTACGAGAAGGGTGTGGTCAATGCATGCACCAATTCCACATATATTTGCCTTATTCCGAAGAAGATAGTGTCACTTAAATTGAAGGATTTCCGACCAATTAGCTTAACAATTAGTCTTTACAAAGTTCTGGCGAAGGTTTTGTTATTGAGGTTAAGGGAGATTTTGGTGGTGAAACAATTGGAACGTCTCAAGGTGCCTTTGTGAAGGGGAGACAAATTCTAGACTTAGCACTTATAGCTAACGAAGGTGTGGAAGAGTATAGAGAAAAGAAAAAAGGTGTCGTGTTGAAAATTGATTTCGAGAAGGCATATGACCACATCGAGTGGGACTTTGTTGACCATGTTCTTCAGAAGAAGGGT